>RCWM02000137.1:2510000-2558001 GCA_003667255.2 Euschistus heros | reverse complement strand
AAACTTTTATTTATAACTTTCATATAATTATTCTAAATTATTGTTAACTGCTTAGGGCTTTTCACAAACAATCACTGTGATAGTTTAATCTTGATAAAATATTTCGCGATCTGCTTGTGGAAGGATGATATAGTAATATTGCCTTCTTTTTTTAATATAAATAAATAAATAAATAGTTTATTTGAGATTATAAAAAATTAACAATATCCTCTCTAAATGCCATAAACCTTGATGTAAAAGTTGAAATCTCGGGAGTAGTCTCCCTCGAAGTGGAGGGTAACATAACCGTAGCCGAGGCCTCCTCTGATGATGCTCACTGAGCCTTCACACCTGCCCTTGTTGAGTCCCTCGATGTAGGTGATGGTACCTCTGCTTCTTCGGTCGGGCGAAGGAAGATCCACGTCCACAGTCACAGTAGTAAAGAAGTTGTACCTAATTCCTGGAGCACCTGAATCTGGTTGCAACCACCTGTTTCAAATAGATATCTATTACAAACTGCATTTATATCAACTTAATATTACTTCAATACAATGGTTAAACTATGAATATAGATTATACCATTTTTGATATGAGAACAAAGTTTCAGAGTGTCTATTAACATTATGTTAAACCATCATTATGTATTCGTATTTATTAAAAAACATTTATAATTTTTAATTTATTTACCTGATATCGTTGGCCCTGTGTACAACCATCGTTGTGTACATCAATCTGAAACAAAATGAAAGTCTTCAGTGGTGAATTTTAGTTGTTGTATGACTAGTGATTAAAAAAAAAAAGAATTGATATAACCGTTAATATTCTCAAAATATTTAAATTTATAAAGAATAGCATAATATTATTTTTTATACTTTAATGTGGCGCTTTATTTATTTTGCAACTTTAAGCAAACATATTTTATTTTTTATTTTTATAACTAAACAATTCAAAATATGTAGGTAAAGTCAAATTTATTTCGTTACGCCCTGGAATCAACTGTTTTTAATTTATATAATTTTATTTTTGAAGAAATATTTAATTTAATAATTTTATAGTTTTCAAAACCTTACGACAGGAAGCATGGAAGAATGATAATGTTAAAAAAAATAATAGAACTGTATGTTGCAATAACTTACAATAACAGACCTAAGTGTCAATTGCAGCTATTATTATGATCTAGTTATGTTTTTGAAATATAAAAAATTATGAGAAAAGACATTAGTCTCACCTTCCCGCCAATTCCGCCGCCCGCAATAGAAGTCCTCGCCATGTAGTTGCCGCTGCTCCCCGTCGATAGTGAGTGCAGCTGTAGCTAGCTGGAGGAGTGAGAGTGCAACGAGAGCAAGTGTTGTGCTTAGGAACTTCATTGTGAATGTGATGTAAGTATGTTGCCCCGGAACGATTTTATATTCGATATCTGATTCAGTAAGAGCTTGGAGTGCGTAGATATGAGATTAAAATTATCGAAAGGATATACCGATTCTTCTTCCGGTGATTCATAAACTGTAATGAGGAAGAAGAATAAAGTAGGCTTGTGACTAGCTAAGCCCTTTTAGTATATATTTGTGTGTTTGTTTATCTGTGTGTGTATTTAAATTGAATAAATTATTTTTGGATTTACTTTGATACTTATTTTCAATTTCATTAATCCTTTGTGAGTTTATAAATCATTAAAAAATTTTTGAAGACTTGCAGAGGAAATAAAATGAATAACCAATCAGATTATTTACATATTTATGTCAGAATATACGAACAGTCCACTGTAGAAAGGAGGATTGCAATTGTGAATGCATTTCGATAAAATTTTAAGGTTTAGATCTTTAATAACTTCAGTATGTTCTTATAGTTTTAATTGTGATTTTGCCTACCATTTTCTTATTTATTTTGCGAATTAAAATTGTTCAGAACCCAAAAAATAAATTTTGAGTGAACGAACTACAACTTGAAATCGGAAGGAATGAGGAAAGAAACTTTTCTTCCGTGTATGGGTATATTCCAACCTCTTGTTACTAACTTACAAACCTATTTTCTGGCTGATACATTTTCGCTTTCTTATTTTACTAAACAACATGATTAATTTGATGTATATAACTTCATTTAAGAAAGAAATTTGCTCTCCTCCTTTCTCTCGTGGACTATTCATATGTTTATAGCAATAGGTGGATTCAATCAAGAAAAGAATTTTACCAAATACTTTTTAACCAGTAGTGTAAATAAATATATAGAAATGTTTTATTCATTCTGGGATCTTAGGTCGCTTAAGAATAAAAAATAATGTACAAACAGGGGTTTACAGAGCCTTATATGAAATAATAATATTTTAAATTAAAAAAAATAATTATAATAATAGTAATAAGAACAGAGCGACATCAATAAAAAGTTCATACATAATAAAACATTATTTACATAAACTATTTACATTTTTATGGTACTAAAGTGTGGCTTTGAACGTTTAATGTTGATTGTTTAAAGAAGAATTTAATGTTGATTGTTAAAGAAGTGACACATGTGAGTGAATGGGAAGGAGTTGTATAGAAAAGAAGATCGGATTAGAAAAGATCTGTGGAAAGCGGTGGTGCAATACAAATCCGATATGCAGGAACGGAAAATAGAACCTACTTAAGACATATTTACATGAAAATGATAAGACCCATTTGGACATACGGAGATGAGCTTTGAATAACAACTAAATGTTCCAATTTTTCTTGTACCCAATCCTTAGAACCCAAAAGTCTTCAAAAAATCTTCGATGCTTCTTATTATGTCCCAAATTATCCATTAAGATGTTAATGTTCCATATATTGGTGATTTGGCCCGACCAGATACTTATTCTTTCATAGTAAATTCCATACTCTCTCGAATACACTAGTCTTCCAACTTGCCTCACACTCCAATCCCAATAATCCTCCGCGGCGTCTGAAAAGAAGATGGTTAAGAGACCTTCTATTGTAAATATATTGAAGTGCTACTAGTGAGTAGTTTCTTACATGTTATTGAAATGTCATTGTAATTATTCTCCTTAAATTTACTTTCAAATTATTGAGGATTAGATGAAGGGGGTTACAACCCGTTTTTCTTAATATTACTTTTGCGATAATTTTGAGTGAAACTATAAGAAGTAGCCAATCAATTATTGCCTTATTAATACATTTATGTTAATGATATTGATAAAAATTAAAAATAAAAATAAAAATATAATACATAGCTGAAATATTTTCTGCATTTTTCTAACTTTCCCAAAATTTTAACTTTCGAAAAAAAAAATATATATCTAAAATTCCTACCAAGATCTAAGCAGAGAAAAAAAAAGAATATATAAAATTGTTGTGATTTTTGGTAAGTGGAAAGAAAGGTATACTTATCTGTCTTTTTTTAAAAAACATTAAATTCTATTTTATATTTTCTTTACGTTTTAAAACCTGTTAACAATGAGCTTTAATTCTCCAGTTTTTAAATTTTCTCTCTTCGAATACAAAATTTATTTTATTTTTTTTTTTTTATTTAGGAGTGAATAATGAAAGCAAATAATTTATAAGTGCTGTTGTAATTTTTCCTCATTGAAGCGGTCTAAGGCAAGTGGGCACATACTTTGTATGAGTCACTTCCTTAAATAGATTAATATTGGATAATTATAAACATTTCGGTAAGAGGAAATTCAGTGCCTGTAAATTATTAAATTGCTTTGTGAAGTAAACAAATTCATTGATGCAGTATAAAATAAATTTTTTATCATTTGTGAAAATTATTATACAGTTAGCTTCTGTAAACCATTCTGTTTTGAAATGGGCTTATGGAAAAAAAAAACATTTTAGTAAGTGGAAATTTCGATGATTGTACATACTAAATTAAGGATTTGCTTTGAAATGGATTTGAAGGATGGTGAGTACGTTTTAGAAAAAAATGAAATTGTTAAGTTTTGGTACCTCTTTAATCATAAAACAAGCCGAGAGTAATGACTCTTCATCTTGGGAAAGGTCAAAATACGGTTCTCAATGAGCTCAGAAACTTCATCGCATACCTTATAAAAATACCTTCGTATTTTACTTTTATTTAGAGATTTTTCGTCACCGAGTGAGACCTTGTTTTAGTGACGGGACAGAGGGTTATTACTTTGTTGTCGAGAAATATCGCCAACCGTTCGCACTTCTAATAAATTGTAAGAATGCTATATTAAGTTAATTTTATTCTAGTAGTCTAGTACGTCTGTGTTCGTACCTTCTTAAGGTTAGCTTGTTATAATTGCCTATTGCTTGTATTATGGGATTACCTGAGTTAATTTTTGTGTTGAGAAAGGTCTGAATTTTGGTGTAAATAAATCGTTCCATTGCTTGAAAATTTATGTCGTGCAGCATGTCTGTTATTTTTGTGTACCTTGGGTAGTCGTTAATGATCCTCAAACATAAGTTTTGAATCCTATTTTTTTGTAGTTAGAGTCACATGTGTAGCTGCAAACAGAGAGGCGTATGTCAATAATGGTCGAATGATTGATTTCTGGATGGATTCTCTGGAAATATGGTGACAATTTACTGATAAGTTTTTTTGGCTTTGCAGCATTTATTACTAATATGGGATGTGGATGTCAAACGTTTGACGAATTCGAGTCCGAGGTAGGTAACAGTTTGAGCCCAAGAGATTCGAATTTTATTTAGGAGTATTTGATCCACTATTATAGGCCTTCTTTTTGTAAATATTATTGCTGCAGTTTTGTGTTAATTTATTTTTATATTTATTGAATTTGAAGTATAATGATGTTAATCTCTTTTCTACTGTATCTATCCTGTACAAACTAGTGTGAACGACTGTGTCATCTGCGTAAAATGATCATTCAACTAAAGGGAGAAACGGTAGGGCGGATATGTATAGGTTAAAGTGAAGAGGCGTCTTATGATGTATTCATTTCTACTATGAGCTGTAAAAGCATAAGGGTGAAGAAGAGCTTAAGGTAAATACTAAATACGGCCTATTATTTACTGGTGTGCAATTTATTAATAAGGAATTTGAAAACGAAGGAACTTTATGCCTTAATAACGATGAAATGTAAGAGATTTCGGAAATTGATTCATCAGAAACGTTCTTCAGAATGTAAGTAAAATTGCTTATCTGGTTGGCGATTGAGTATGTGCTTTCTCGGAAGTATAATAATTTTTATATTTAATAATGGTATTGATAACGAAATGACCCGATCTTGTTAAATTTATTAATTTGTCAAATGGAATGTATATTCTATAATTATGACTTTCTTTTTTTTTAATTAAATGAAGTTAATTTTTTTTATTTAAATCTTTAAACTATTTTTCATTTTATGAGATTTGTCAATCATTGATTGATGTTGGTCGACACGTAGGAATGATGGTATGATGTTTCTAAAAATATTTTTCCGCTCAAACTGTCACGGGTATATGGGGTAAGAAATAAAAAAATCATAATTTTGTCATGAAAAGGTTTATTATCTTTTTTAGATTACTAATAAACACAAACATGGCAGATAAAATGAATTATTATGGTATAAACTCACATAGAATGTACAGAGAATCTTAATATCTTAATTTAAGAACTTAAAAAAAATTATTAAAAAATTACAAATAAAACAACTCAGAATCAATAGAATGTAAACTAATACTATCATTTTATCTTTATATTTAGCACGCTAGAGCATTTTCGTTGATATTTTGTTGTTAAGTTGAGAATTGTGGATCTGAGGGAAGGTGAAGCATTTCAATTAGATCTATATTTGCATCAACCCGAGAAGTTTTCCTTGCATTTTGTTCTTTTAAGTACCTAATGTCATTGTATCAACCCTCCAATTCTTTTGACTATGCCCCAATTGGAGTAATGAAAAAAAATTTTCTTTTTTGGGACCATGTTAAAGCAATTTATGGAAAGATAATGGCATATAATATAATAATATATAATAATGCCTCCGATATATATATCCTTAGTTTCAGTCATTAATTCATAGAATTTCGATATGTTAATTGATTTTTTTTTAAATTTAATATATTCATATTTATATTATTTTTTAAATATATATATTATTCATGGCAAAATAATCGTTCGAATTATCTTATATTCTCCTTAACTTCATCGAAACATTCAGATAAAATATATTATAACATGATTCTATAAAATAAAGCATTACTGCCCCATACGTAGTTTTTAAATCAATTACAAAGTAGAAAATTTGTGAAAATTTCTTACGTAAAAACTTTAAAACAAGATTAGTCAATGAACAATTCATAAGAGACCGACACTTTAATAGGTGAAAAGAGGAATAAACAGCAGTAATTAATAAGATCGAAATCGCTAAAGTAAATTTTATATTCTTTCTATTTGTATCAACTGTATTTGTATATCCGAGAATTCGAAGCTGATGTAAGAAAGATTCTGTATTAATTCGTTGTTGGTGAAATTCCAGTTTCATAGAAATGGAATTCCATTCCAATAGAAATTACATCGTGTAGCCGAAATAAGATTTCAATCAATGACATAAATATTGTTCGACGTATTAGACGTTTAATGTAGGTGTCGGTAAATAACGTTATGAATGTTCTATAATCGTGGGTGTCTCTCTCCTGTGTAATTAACCAATTCTTGGGCCTCTCCTCTTAGAAATTTCATGATAACTGATTCAAGGACCCAATGTTATTATTTTTTTTTTATATTTTATGGTATAATGTTTTAATTTTATTAAAAACTTTATTATAATTGTTCTAAATTATTTTTAACTGCTTTTCACAAACAATTACTGTGATAGTTTAATCTTGATAAAATATTTCGTGATCTGCTTGTGGAAGGATGATATAGTAAAATTGCCTTCTTTTTTTTATATAAATAAATAAATAGTTTATTTGGAATTATAAAAATTAGCAGTATCCTCTTTAAATGCCATAAACCTTGATGTAAAAGTAGAAATCTCGGGAGTAGTCTCCCTCGAAGTGGAGGGTAACATAACCGTAGCCGAGGCCTCCTCTGATGATGCTCACTGAGCCTTCACACCTGCCCTTGTTGAGTCCCTCGATGTAGGTGATGGTACCTCTGCTTCTTCGGTCGGGCGAAGGAAGATCCACGTCCACAGTCACAGTATTAAAGAAGTTGTACCTAATCCCTGAAGCACCTGAATCTGGTTGCAACCACCTGTTTCAAATAGATTTCTATTACAAATTGGATTTGTATCAACTAGATATTACTTGAATACAACGGTTAAACTAAGAGCACAGAATTTACCAGATTTCTTGAGGAATGACAAGATGTTTAACCAACTCTATGTATTCGTATTTATTGAAAAACTTCTTTTTTGATTTATTTACCTGATATCGTTGGCCCTGTGTACAACCATCGTTGTGTACATCAATCTGAAATAAAATGAAAGTCTTTAGTGGTGAATTTTAGTAGATGTATGACTAGTGATTTAAAAAAAAGAATTGATATAACCGTTAATATTCTCAAAATATTTTAATTTATAAAGAATAGCATAATATTATATTTTATATTTTAATGTGGCGCTTTATTTATTTTGCAATTTTAAGCAAACATATTTTATTTTTTACTTTTATAACTAAACAATTCAAAATGTGTAGGTAAAGTCTAATTTATTTCGTTACGCCCTGGAATAACTGTTTTTAATTTATACAATTTTATATTTGGAAAAATATTTAATTGAATATTTTTATAGTTTCAAAAACTTACGATAGGAAGCATAGAAGAATAATAATGTTTAAAAAAATTAATAGAACTGTATGTTGCAATAATTTTCAATAACAGACCTAAGTGTCGATTGCAGCTATTATTTTGATCTAGTTATGTTTTTGAAATATATAAAATTATGAGAAAAGACATGAGTCTCACCTCTCCCGCCAATTCCGCCGCCCGCAATAGAAGTCCTCGCCATGTAGTTGCCGCTGCTCCCCGTCGATAGTGAGTGCAGCTGTAGCTAGCTGGAGGAGTGAGAGTGCAACGAGAGCAAGTGTTGTACTTAGGAACTTCATTGTGAATGTGATGTAAGTATGTTGCCCCGGAACGATTTTATATTCGATATCTGATTCAGTAAGAGCTTGAAGTGCGTAGATATGAGATTAAAACTTTCGTAAGGATTCTTTTTCCGGTGATTCATAAATTGTTAAGTGGATATGCATTGCCAAATATCCTTAGCATTTATATATAAATATGTAAACTTAATTCATTGATATATGTATATATATATATATATATATATATATATATATATATATATATATATATATATATATATATATATATATATATATATACTATTATATAAAAGGACAAGCTATTTTTCGTTTGTTATCACTAACAGCGAAAACTACTTAACCAATCTTAACCAAATTTTGACTACATCATCTATACTGGGTGTATCGCAAGTAGATCACAATAAGCAAGATGGCGATACTAGATAAAAAATGTAGTTGAACAAACGCAAACCACATGTTTCTATCTCATTCCGTTCCAGTTATATGCCATTCCAAAGGTTATTTCGAGAAAACCGTGGTTTTTGTTTTCTTTTTTTTAAAAAGAATTTTCTCTGCTTTCATACATTTTTTTTTCAACGTTTCATCACAGTTTTGAAATCAGCATTAAAATTTTCTTTAAGTCTTATGCACTTTCAATCTTCACAAGTATCTTTTTACACCACAATAATATTTAAAAAAATAAAAATTTATAAACGTTTTTTTAGCGACAAACGTTTGAGGATCCACTACTCATCCAAAGAAAAAAGAGTGTAAGCTGCCGAATCTGACAAAAGTTGTGAAATTTAATTACCTTTCTAACGGTCTACTCAGTATTGCAATTATCTCATAATTTTGTTTTGCAATTGGAATGGGAAGGGAAACAAAAACTGATTTCACGGTTATTTTGTGTGGTCCTATCTTCAATTTAATTTATTTTTTATGTAAATTACAAAGAAAAATTAAATTAATTCTTATAAATGTTGCTGGAACTGGCCTTCTCTTCGCAGTACACACTGACGACATCTGGTTAAAACCGCTGATGGTCACCGGGTTAAAACCCTTCGAATCTCTACATGGTCAGCTCTCATTGCTACACTTGAACCGCGGATTCTTGCGATGAGGTGTTTTATGTCCTGAATGGGTACTCTTTTCACTTCCGATTTAAGCCTACCCCAAATATAAAAATCAAGTGGCGTCAAGGGCTTCGGGCCAGCCAATACATAGGTCCATATTTCACTTCCTCAATCTATCTTCCTGTGTAATGTTTATTCAGCCAATTCGTTATTGCTTATCCATTATACGCTGGCCA
Organism: Euschistus heros; assembly: GCA_003667255.2. Lineage (NCBI taxonomy): Eukaryota > Metazoa > Arthropoda > Insecta > Hemiptera > Pentatomidae > Euschistus > Euschistus heros. Next base: position 2,548,746 of record RCWM02000137.1, on the reverse strand, counting down.
CCCGTCATTTGCCACCATAGTGGTATTGCTTCGAGGAGTGCCTGATACCTGCCTGACGGAGGTCTTCCTCCACGTCGTCTAACCATCTCATTCGTGGCCGCCCTCGAGTTCCTAAACCTTCTGGTTTTTCTTTTAGCAGTTTTCTAGGAAATCTATCTGTAGGCATCCTTTCCACGTGTCCTAGCCACCTTAATCTCGCTTTTTTTATTTGGGCTACTATATCTTGCTCACCAAACAATGCCATTAATTCATCATTTTTTCTTATTCTCCATTCACCATTTAGATATTTTGGGCCAAATATCTTCCTGAATATTTTTCTCTCCCAAACTCGGAGTAGCGCTTCACTTCTTTTTGTTAGCACTTATGTCTCGCTTGCGTATGTAACAACGGGTCTGATAATAGTTATATATGCTGTTATTTTAGCCTTACGCTATAAATCTTTAAACCTAAGAGCTTTTTGAACTCCGAAGAGGCTTCTGTTGCCTGCCACTATTCGTCCTTTGATTTCCGCGATAACAGCATTATTGTTTGTTACTAGCGACCCTAAGTATTTAAATTGTTCACACGTTGGAAAACTGTACTCCCTTAACTGGATTTGTTCAGCTTGAGACTGGGTTCGCGACGTTAACATATATTTAGTCTTCGCTTCGTTTTTATTTGCAAACCGCGTTTTTTACAAGCTACTTCCAGCTCTTGAAAAACTCCTCCAAGGGCCGCTTTAGTCCTCGCTGTGATAAGCACGTCATCCGCGTATGCCAAGTGTTGCGCTAATCTGTTATAGATGGTGCCACCGGTGTTCGTCCTGATAGCCTGCACAGCTCGCTCTAAACAAAGATTAAAAATTACACAGGATAAAGGATCCCCCTGCCTTAAGCCCCTATCGACTTTGAATTCCTCTGACAGTGATTTTTTTATTTTAACTTGATATATCGTGTTTTGCCACGTCATACTTATTAGCCTAATTAATTTATAAGGTACACCGAGTGCCCTAAATCGGCTAAAGCTTCTTTTCTATTTACACTGTCATATGCCTGTTTAAAGTCTATAAATAGATGATGTAGATCTATATTGAATTCGTAGGACTTCTCCAAGATTTGCCTATAAGAAAATATGTGGTCGATGGTTGATCTCCCTGTTCTGAATCCACATTGATATTCACCAAGGAAGTTTTCAGCCCATTTTACGAGACGTTTGTTTATAGCAATGGATAGTAGCTTATACATCACAGGGAGAAGCGCAATACCTCTGTAACTTTTACAGTCCATCTTATCACCCTTTTTAAAAATTGGACACAAGATTGCCTTGCTCCACTCTTTTGGCATCTTTTCAGTGTTCCATATATCCCAAATAAGGGAATAAACCTGTTCCACCACAGAATCTCCTCCATATTTGAGGAATTCGGCGTGTATTCCGTCTATGCCTGGTGCTTTATGATTTTTTAATGACATTATTATTTCTTCGATGTCTTCTTTTTCCGGTGGTGTTTCTTCGTCATTGATAAGGTCATCATTGAAATTAATCTCTCCTACCCTTTCCGTGGCAGTTTCTCCATCAGTGTTAAACAAACGTTGAAAATGTCGTACCCATACTGCTAACATTTCTTTTCTATCACCTACCAAGTTTCCTTCTTCATCTCGACAATAGTCCACTCTTGGCTTGAAGCCCGTTTTAATATCTTTCAAACCCTTATAGAACTTTCTGGTTCTCTTTAGAGTAAAGTCATCTTCCAGTTCAGCCAGCTTTTCTCTCTCCTTTTGCCTCTTTTTCTGTCTGCACAGCTTTTTCGAAGCTTTTCTTTTATTGTCATAGTCTTTTACATTTGCCCTAGTCCTTCTTTGTAATAACTTCATACGTGCATTATTCCTCTCTTTTACTGCTGTTGCACACTCTTCATCATACCATTGATTTCTTTCCGATCCTTTTTCAGCTCTCCCAACAACTTCCTGTGCTGATATATCAATCAAGTTTTTAATTCTACTCCATTTGTCCTCGATTCCTAAGGCCTCATTCTGTTCAAGCATCTTGTATTCTATCACGCTCTTAAATCTTTCCTTGACTTATTCAATCTTAAGTCTGTCCACATTGAACCTCGTCTGTTCCAATGCTCTTTCTTTCATTTTTGTCGCTAACTTCTGGCGGTATTTCACTTTTACAAGGAAGTGATCTGAACCACAGTGAGCTCCCCTGAAACTTCTAACATCGTAAATATCTGTTGCATGCCGTTTCTCTATCAGTACATGGTCTATCTGATTCCGCGTCTTTCCATCTGGGGCTTCCCAAGTCTCCTTGTGAATTTCCTTATGTGGAAAACAGGTGCTACTTACTTTCAGATTTCTTGCGGTAGCGAAATCTATTAGTTTTAACCCATTATCACTGGTGATATCATGCATACTATGCTTACCTATCGTTGGAATAAAAGCTTCCTCTTTCCCTATTTTAGCATTTGCATTTCCTAGAACAATCTTTACATCATAACTGGGAAGCTGGTCGTAACTCCTTTCTAATGCACCATAGAAGTCGTCCTTTTCCTCTTCTGACTTATCGTCCGTTGGCGCATGAATACTTAAAAGGGAAATGTTAAAAATTTACCTTTCAGCCTAATCATGCATATCCTTTCATTAACAGCTTTATAATCTAGGACAGAATGTTTCATGGTATTTTTGATCACGAATCCAGTTCCAAGATAATTTTTTGAACTCCCACTGTTAAAAAGGGTGTACTCATCAAAATTTACAATATCGGCGTCACTCCATCGAATTTCCTGTAAAGCTGCGACATCAATCATATAATTTTTAAGCTCTTGTTCTAACGCTTTGAACGCTCCCGCTTGAAAGAGGCTACGAACATTCCACGTCGCTAAACCTAAACTTAGTCCTTTTCCTCGCTTTAGTCGTGCCGTTAGATCTGTCCGGTTCTTTACTTGTTGAGTTTTTGTAACAATGTCGTTTTTGCAGGACAGGGTCGTTAGCCCTGCGCCCAACCCCCAACCTGGAGGGCCAGGAACCTTAAATTCAGAGTGTTCTACTCCTAGAAGAGTTGCCGTCACCTTGGCTGCTGAGCCTCTTCAACTCATTCGCAGTAGGTCATCTCACTTGACCTTTGGACGCTGCCGTTGACTCAAACAAGAGTTCTTCCGCCATCATCGTTACTACGATGACCTGCAACCATCAACGTAGGTTGTAGACCGTTTAGCCGCATGCACTGCGTTTCCAGGGGGCACTACGTGGAAGCAGTCTACATCACCCCCCATATATATATATATATATATATATATATATATATATATATATATATATATATATATATATATATGGATAATTTTCTTGACTGTTGCTATAAAATGTTTAGTAGGGTTCATGAGGTTCGGTCAATAAATACAAAAAACTATTTTGGCGACGTTTCGAGACTATATTGTTCTCATAATCATGCCAATGTTACTGGTGGATATAGTACGATATATATCGGTATGTTACGAATCTAGGCGGCCAAAATTATTTAATCCCAGTTTACTGTCAAAAATAAATTTACTAATCATATTAAGCTCAGAAAAAGTGATTTTCAGGATTTTTTTTTTTAAAAAAAGAGAAAAGAATAAAAATGTTAATGTTTATTCAATATAATTAAACATTCCTCCATGGAAATTTTTGAGTGAAATTCTGCTTGTATAACTTGAAATTTTTTTTGTCTGCCTCATCGATTTCTTTGGAGAGCAATCCTTTTGGCAACATTGCTTTTTTCTATCAAAATTGCACTGTGAATAAGAATTTTATGCATCGTAAGTGGATGACTTCTATATAATTTTAATATTTGATGTCAGTCTTCAACCGTTTGTAAATGAAACTTGTGGCCACTTGATCTGACTTCAATGATGACTTCAAATTGGTATAAGAAATTGAAATCAACACCAGTGATATCTGCATTTAAATAATCTTCTACAGGCGTTACCATCGTTAGTGTAGCAAAATCCAGCTATAGGGACATCTACAATCAATTCCGTTTCGTGTATGAATTTGAGCTAATATGAGAGATGTCATATGCAAATCCTGGCGTGCAATTTAGTTAAACCAGAAGAAAGAGCATCGGCATCAACATAATTTTCATTTTTTTTTTTTTTTTTTTTTTTTTTTTTTTTTTATCATCGAATTCTTTAATGTTTACGCCACAAATGTTGTACCTCATGGTTGATGTTAATGTGACGGTATTACACACATTTATTTTAATCATAGTAAGTGACAGGATATGTTTCACAGCATAACATTTGACTTCCAGGATGAATAAAAGGTGCTTTTGAAGGAGTTAAATTAATTTTTAAAAAACTATTTCAAATGTTTTCAGCAGCCAATCATTTTTTTTAAAGAATTTTTATTTTTTTTTATTTTGCCATCTTCCTTACTCCTCTTTTTAAATTTAGATTTTAAATAGGAAAATTGGTACTTCATGTCCTTTAACTGGTCGGTAGAATAGTTCTCAATAGTCAAAAGATGTCTTCAAATATTCTAATTTTAATTAAAATTTGGGAAGTTTTGCTCCTGCATTTTATTGTTAAGTGATTTCCGGGTCTTTTCTCTTATTGAAAGAATATTAATATTTTATTTCATTTTTTAAAATTTTCTTATTGTCATCTTTGATGCCTATTAAATCAAAAAGGTGCCGTTAGGTGCGGCTGATTTGGTCATTAGCATTTTAGAAAAAGTCCAATCTTTCAAATACATTAAAAATAACAGCCGGGACGCACCCTGAAGTACAACAAAAACACCAAAATGTGCTAAAATGCGGTTGGAAATAAATGAAAAATATAACATTTTTCAAACATCCGAAATGGTACTGATACATTAACTGAAAAAAAAATAACCACTTCAAAAGTATGTGTCCTCACCTGCAGTTTCAAGATCAATAACTCTATTTATGAAGAATATCACTAAATATAATAAAACCCATTTTAATTAAAGCGATTACACTTATAAAACAGATAGATATCCGTTGGCATAACGGAATGGGACATTTATGACTGATCGTAAGATTTTGGTATTGCAGGGAAGGAAGGGGCAAGGGTCACATAATGTCCTCTGTTAATCTAACTTTATAAACAGCTTGATATATATATATATATATATATATATATATATATATATATATATATATATATATATATATATATATATATATATATATATATATATATATATATATCAAATCATGGATTTGATCTATTGTTTTTCTCAGTCAAGGAGAAATTGAGTTTATGCGATTTCAAGGGAATAAAAATGTTCTCTAAATTGTTACTTAACTATTTCTTGGTCTTTTTGCGAAAGTTTTATTTAAGACTTTCTCCATTACCAATCAGCATTAACTTTAAATATATTCAATGTTTTCTATCCCTCATTGATTAATAATAAATTTAATATTTTTTCGTATTTATTGAGTGATTAATGGTTGCAATTCATTTTTAAGTGTTATCGAAATGTCGCCTCTTTGAAGTGCTCAAAGGCAAATAGGCGCATATCGGAAATGAGTCACTTCCTTGACTTGATTAAGATAATTTAAAAAAACAAATTTTGTAAGTGGAAATTTCAATGACTGTACATAATGAATTAATAACTTTCTCTGAGATATAATGAAGTTTGAGTCACAAAACTAGTATTGAGTTTTATATAAATGACCAAAATAGCATTGAAGAAATTTAAAAAAAAAGTATTTATTGATATTTACAACAGTTTACTATGTATTGCTATGCCAGATCCGGGTCAGCATTAATCTGCTTAAAAGTTATACCAATCTGGTCATAGCAGACTGATATATTAAGAGTATTTTCAAATGATTAATTAATTTAAATGAGACCATATACTCATTTTACATCACTTTTTTAAAATTATTTTTCTTCTCACAAAGTTTCAAACGTGGGATCCTAATAATTAAGTTTTATTAATAATTAAGTTATTTAATTTATAAGAAAAAGTAATTTAAAATAATTATGTATTAGTGACATGGTTAATAAACTTGACAAGTGTTAACCTAAAAGCGATATATTGTAGGATCCAAATACATCTTATCTTCAAGGGGACATACTATGTATTACCTTTTTTATTATAAGGAGGTTGTGATACATCGGATGTAAAAATTAAATACGATTTACCGAAAGTTTTAATTTTATATTATTTTTGGTAAGGGTTCGGATGGCTTACACCACCAAACTGGCTTGACCCGCGCTACATCCACCAGTTCGATCCTTACACTTGACTTTGAGTTTGCATTCATCAATAGTTCATTCCTATATCCTTACATGGAAACAATCACTTCTACAGTTTCAACTTGGATTGTGTAGTTCAGTCTGTTATATTGATATTTAGTCTTCTTAAATGTAAATAAGTGAAACAAAAGTTAACAACATGAGGATTAAGTGTTTTATTAATCCATGTTTCCTCATTTCATCTTATCTAATGTGTAAAAGTGTGGATTTGGTGTTTTATATATTTATATTTGCTATATCAATTTAAGTGATAAACTTTAAAGCTTGTAAAAGTGTTACAAAACTTAACAAGATTAATTTGTACATGGATTTGGTGTTTTATATATTTTTATTTGTTGTATCTATTTAAGTGATAAAATTTCAGTATACATATTTTGTGAATGGATTCTTTGTCCTCCATATTATTTATTGCCCTAAAGTGAGACAGATTGTATAATTAATTCAATAAAACATATTGATCTAAAAATAAATGTGAGAAAGTATATCACAGGTTTTATATTTTCTTATTTCCACTTCCCTTGAGAAAATGCAGCAGAAATTAACATCATCACTTTCAACTAAGATTCTGTCTTATATTATATAATGGCTTATAGCATGGAGAATAGACAATGTGAAAATAATCACCGATTAAGAGATAAATGACACATTATAATATTATGGTAAAACTATTGGTATAATGTTATAAATTGATGTGTTTTAAAAAATCTTTAGAAACCTGATGATAAGGAATTTAGAGAGATAAATACTTAAGGATTCGGTCTTATATATATTTATAATTGTTATTTTCACTTCTGTGACATAACGTTTATCAGGAATTAACATTACTGGTGGTTTAGCATTATATTAATTCTTGATTTAATTAATATTAATTCAAAATTGATTTAGTGTCTTATATTTGATATTTTCTTATTTCTCATGTTAATATCAGAAGGTAAACAGAAGTAATATTAACTACTTTGAAAAAGGATTTAGCGTTTCTCCGTGAATGAAGGAGAATAACCTTTCCCCTCTAAAAGTAGCGGCTAGAACATCAAAATAAATCGGAACAAGATTAGAATCGATAAAAGGTATTCTGGGTGTAGGGGTTGGTGTCAGGTATCCGAACCTTTACCTTATTTTTTTATAACATGCATATATACTCTGATTAAATTCACTATTAGACCATTATATATGAAGTTTCAATCAAGTCCTTTAAAATACGCTAAAAACCCCGTAATGTTGTGATATCCAAGTTTTTTGGCACATTGTTACAATATAACTCCGAAACTATACGTCCTATCCAAAGTTTCTTTTTATTGTCTAAAATTTGTTCACATTTACTCTTAGACGCCATAAATAACGTTTAAATTAGGTCCCATAAAATACACAGGCCAGAACGCTATAAATCCCGTTTTTCGCTATAACTCCGGGAATATTTGTCCGATCCCAATTTTTTTTTTTTTTTTTTTTTTTTTTTTTTTTTTTTTTTTTTTTTTTTTTTTTTTTTTTCCCGATCCCAAAACCACTTCTCACACAATTAATGTAACATTCGGACTCGCTCTGGCATTTTATGTGCTGCTCGGATAGAAAATTTGATGAAAATTTCCTGAACATAAATTTAACGGAGAATATTTTTCTATAAAATTTATCACTAGGACCTACCGTTTAGAAGCTATATTGTTTTGAATGAATAAAGTCACGATTTGCCTACATTTTTTAAGTGTTGGGGGTTTGGTGTTGCTCAGATCAATAATTTTACTACAGTTTTCTTATCAGAAGCAGTAGATTTAAAAGCCATTGATAATAGATAGATATATCCATGATCTAGTGTTTTTCTTAGTCAGGGAGAGAAATAGAGTTTTTGTTATATTTTCTCGTTAACATATTAATTCATGAATATCTATAATTATTATAAGCAATCTATGAGCTATAATATCAATTCTAATATATCGAAATGTCTTTATATGGGAAAATGTGACACAGATTAAATCTTATGATTTGTTTAATGATCTTAATGACTTGAAAAGAAACGCAGGTTTTGAAGCCTGTACAGACCTGCTCAACGAAAAATATATGAGCATTTCCGTATTAGTCACCCACTTCGGCGAATTCATACAAATATTGTTATCATGAATCATTGGATTGATAAGGCCTATTTAAATTCCCAGGCTTCGAGGCAGAAGGTATTCCATTCGAAATGGCTCTTTACCCACTTCTGCTTGTCCTCTTCATTGGTGCTGAAGCATTCAGTGTGTACTCAGACAGCGATAACTCACAAATATGGCGGAGGTATTATTATTTTATTATTAATATAATTATAAAATTATAGAACTATTATTTTAAAGCTTTATTCTTATGTTTGAATCTTCTTGTTTATTTTTCCAAGTGGGTATTTTTCTCTTTAAATTCTCTCCAGAAATGGAAAACTTTAAGCAATTAACGCGATAAATTTTTCTTTGGGTTCTTTTTGTTCTTCCAATAGGCTTTCATTCTTTCCGAAAAGGCTTGTTGTACGCTCTTCTGACCACTTTGGTCTGTACTGTTTTTGTTTTGTTTACCATGGTACAACTTTCCATATGTCTACTTTGTGTCTGAAGATGTTTCTTTCTAAAATGTGATCTGGTCTTATATTGATATTTTTGGGGCCTTTTGAATTTTATCTTTTGTTTGTTTTTTTGAACATTTTGATGTTATTGATATAAACTCCCCGTAAAATGTTTTGCAACACCCATAATTCTCTAGATTTTCCTGTTTTTTTTTTTTTTTTTTTTTTTTTTTTTTTTTTTTTTTTTTTTTTTTTTTTTTTTTTTTTTTTTTTTTTTTTTTTTTTTTTTTTTTTTTTTTTTTTTTTTTTACATTTTACCTTAATCTATACTTGGTTTATATTCATATTCATATTATTTATTAAACGTGAGACATTAAGAATTAGACACATCAATGATTTTCCCTGTTAATAACAAACGATGGAATTCTAGATCATTTTTTTCAAATTTCCTTCTGTGCATGTTTATCATTCGTTTCGTTATTTACAAGTATGCCAAGACTAGGGGAAGCAGTCATTCAATTCAGAGCGAACATGTCTTATTACATTTAAATTAGATTTTTTTTTCTTTATTTATTGATATTTACAACTGTACAAAAACATAAAAATCAAGTAAATGTGTTGGTAGTGAATACAATGACATGTATAGAAGGTTTGGCATCTGGTCTGGGCTAAATTAGCAACATGCGGAACATTAAGGTCTTTATGGATAAGTTTATTGGTCACAAAGTAAGGAGCATTGAGGATTTTTCGAAGGATTTTGGATTGCAAGGATTGGATACGAGATGAATTGGATGATTTACTCAACTCCGTACTTCCAAATAGGTTCAATCCCAGTCATGTAAATGAGTCTTTTGTAATTAATTAGGCAGTTTACTGTCGTTTTAGTCTTGTATGTGGATTCCAAGTAAGACGTTCGTCCAAATGGAGTCCTAGGTAGCGGATCTGTTCAACGTGGATTAGTGGAATAACTGTAGGACAGGAAATCGTTGGTTTACGACAATGGGTAAAGGTAATTTGATGAGATTTATTTGTTGTTTTTTTATTATTCTCCATTTTCGACTCCATTTTTTAAGGTTTATGATATGGGATTGGAGTTTCCGGGAGTCAATAAAAGGGTCATTGTTTACTGATAACACACAAATGTCATTAGAAAAACTAACTTGTAAATCATGATTGTTATAGGCACCCCCGTGTTCGTCCGATGAGAAGTACGACATCCGAGTTTTCTTTTACCTTCGACAAACAAGGTCTTCTTGGAAAGGTGAACTTCGACATAGAGGTAGTCCTGCCTCCTGAGCTCCAGACGAGGAACATCACAGATATAGACGTCAGGTTCGACCCTAGTTCTGACATGGACGGGAACGTCTACATCACCAGAGGTGGCTTCGGGCATGACTTTGCGACCTTACACTTCGAGTCGGAAGCCGACGTAGGACATATGCGAGCCTATGTCCTATTGAAGAGCAATGATTGAAAATAACATGAACTGACTGTATATATTATTTATTGTACAAAATTAAATTATAACTTTTTTTTTATAAATTTGTTAAGATTACTTTTAAATCACCTTATCACATCGTATTTCCGTGGAGTTGTTTATTGGTACTATTCATTCCTTGTACAATGACAATTCCAATATAGTATTATTGAGGTGCTCCTTTGAATAATCTTGTGGACCAAAAGTCTATCTTTGTCTTCTCTCGTCATTTCATGCAAGGTATATTACTTTTTTTTGGATACAATAATAAGGCAGTACAGCAATAAGGAAATCGATACAATAATAAGGAATTAAAAAAAAAAATGATTTTTAACTTTTTTTAGAGGGCTGATTCCTTTTTTCAACTTTGCTCTCTTAAAGAAAATCAGCCATCAGAAAAAAAAAAAAAAAAGTACTAAGAGCTGACATTTTTTCGGTTTTTCAATATAAACAAATACGTCATAAAAACAGCTGTATAGAGTGTGTAAAATATGTTACCAGAGATAACCGATGGTTCATGGTTCATTTATTTAACCAATACTGTAGAAACTCGATAATTCGGTTGGGCGAGGAAGGGTGAAGAAATAACGGAAATGACGAAATCACAGAATTTTGCTGGTAAAGTAACAAAACATCATTTGAAAGTATATAATTGTAATTTGTTTGCAATTTATTGAATATAAAAAGGACCATATGAACATAATAAACATTGTACTAGAGGGACAATGGCAAAAAACACAAAAACCTTGGAACACAACCATTTTTAAAAAAATGAGGTTATATACAAAAGCGAACATAAATGTATAAAATAAAAAAAAAAAAACACAGACATACATACCAAATTTATTCAATATATACCTTTTTTTTCTTTTTTTTTTTCTATTAAATAATTTACAAAATGTATGAATATAGGTGTATTGTTTTTAGTAACAAACCAAATGAGGCGGTTTAAAGATTAAATAAGTAGCAAGGGAAAAAAAAAAATTACATACGTATTTAATTTTGTTATTTATAGTTGCCAATTCAAAACAAAAAAAATCTGAAGAATTATCAAGTGACGAAATAACGAGATTCCACTGTACTTACTTTGATAAAAAAAAAAAAAAAAAAAAAAAAAATAAAATAAAATAAAAAAAATAAAATAAAAAAAACAAAAAAAAAAAACATATCGCACATGCATTTCTGAAGAGACACATATAAAAAGCGAGCATTAAAAAAGTGTCAAATTCTCAGTCTTACATAAAATATCGAAAGTGTACCTTGTAATGCATACCTTTCACTGTTTTGCCCTATGTGACCCACAGTGGGGTACTTATATATTTCTAATGATTAATTCATTTTATTTCATCTGAATCACTACAAAATAGGTAATATATGAATATACAAATGGGTTTTTAGTTAATAATTGGGTTTTTGCTGTTTTAAATAAAAAAACATTTATTAATGTTAGGTGTAAAACGTATATTTTTACTATCCATCAATGATTATCGATTATACACACGCATACACACGCACGTGCACACAAACACATAAACACAAACACATAAACACAAACACCACTTTCTTGAAATCATTCAGAAATTCCTTGTTCATCAGATGCCCCATCTTCATCATTTGAAGAAATATTTCGCTCTTGAATGTCGGCAAGGTTATAGTTCTGCTGAGGAAGTAGGAGCATGTCTATAGTTTTCTTAAGGAACGATTTGGTTTTTTTCCTGTGTAGCAGCCTCAATCCAGTTATGAGAAATTCTGAAGCCCAGGCTTAGGGAGATCTACAATAAGTTCCATTTTGTATTTCATCTGTTTTTGAATATCTGCCTTCTTTTCTTTTACAATTTATTTGCTATTTTCTTCCCTTACTTGCCACTTCTTCCCCGGTGATTTGTAGGCAAAATGTAATAAGCCATCAAATAGTCGCATCCTTGCATGCAAAAAAGATAATTCAAATCGTAAATATTCTTCTTTAACTGATGCTATCTGCGACAACTCATTAAATGTTTTTGATGTAGCACCACATATATTACAAGTTAACTACAATGGCACCAGAGAAGTTTAAAATATGTTTGCATCAGAGCCATAATCATCTGCAAGATTCTTCAAATCTTTGGATTCTTCAAATGGTCACCTTTGTCGCATTTGAGAATAACAATAATTTACCTTGAAGCCACACTTATTTTGGATAAAATAGCTTCTTTCTTGTGTGCTGCCAACCATTTTTGTTTAAACTGTGACTGAAAATGGGGAAAATTTTACTTGATTTCATTTATTTACTTTTGTGATTAATCTTCATATTTTAACAAAATATTCTGGGCATATTCTAATTGTTTTTTTGTTTTTTTAAATTAAGGTCCTTTATTTGATGCATGATGTCCAATACATTTTTTCTAGTCATTATTTTGTCTTCTGAAGGTCCTAAAAGGTAAAATAAATAATATTAAAAATGATCACAAAAACAATCACATTAAACAAACAAAAAAACAGATATTAACTGGCATGTACACGCACATTCGCGCGCATACCGATTATATATTCTTGCAGTTGAATCATTCCTCTTTAAGTTATATAAAAAAAAAATTGGTTGGAAGTATAACAAAAACGCCAACAGATTTTGTATTTTCCTTTGTAGTCTAACTAATTCAAAAATTGTCTAATTATTGCTAAACAATGATGAATATCCTCTCACTTACCTGCATCAGAGTGATCTATAATCAAAATTGTCTTACAAATTCCAAACTCGAGAAAAATTAGTTGTTTACACTGACAGTCAACAAGTGAGTGCACAAATAAACAGCGGTGATTTTGTTGTGTTACAACTGATTGACAGATGATCCCAGGAAAGGAATTAGATTCATTGCTGAAAGACTATTCAACTATCTCTGACAATCATTCCTTTTCGTTTAAGATAAATTTTACAAAATGGACTTTTGGCCGGCATTTGAAAGCTAATAGCCCACTTTGTGACCTTTAAAACCACGTTAGAGCATACTTCATTAAGAATGGTTTTAAAGGACAGTTAGTTTACCACAAACCTGACACAATATAGTGTTACTACGGTCGATCAATCTATATATAAATATCTGTCTAAAATATACCTTTGCAGTATGTTCATATGAAGTACGTTTCTAGTTCCTTTATTTTTAAAAAAATGTTAATATATAATTTTTAATATAATTATAATACAATTTTTGCAGCCGAGAGAGAAGAGCTGGGACCTCTCTTTACCTGGAGTGGAGGAACAGGTCTGGTTGGGAGATTCCTGGGATGAATGTGTATTATAAATAAAATATTATTGTATTTTTAACTTTTAATTTAATATTGTCTTTTTTTACTATTACTTTTATTATACAGGGTGTTCAGCAGCAGTCATAAATTATGTTTTATTAATAGAAAAATAAAACTGAAATATTTGATCTATTGGAGTGTACGTCGCTTCTGAGGAGGGAACTAATGCAATACAATGCGGCAAAATCATGATGAAGTTTGCCTAATAGCAGATGCAGTCAGAATAAGATCGGTGCTGTGTATGAGAGAAGAGGGAGGACATTTTGAACAATTATTGTAAATTAAGTATGTAAATTTTAATTAAACTATCTTAAAATTCAAATATTATAATAAGTAAAATAGGTAATTGTGATTAAATTACTTTTCTATTAATGAAACATAATAAAACTATTTAAAATTCTCTCAATATTTCCCGAAATGCCGATGTTGCATCTCCCTGTTTTTTTTAATCAATAAGCGATTTCAGTATTAATTTTAGAAATTATCACTATTCATGGTATACCATTCTTGAGAATTCAAACACCTCTGAGTTTATTTCGAGTATTGCACGTTCGTAACATCTGTAATATTTTTGAGAAAAATGCAGTCAAAGTTTTGGAACGGATTCAGAAACTTGCTATTTCATATGTTTGGATCAATAACTTAAATACTGGACGCTACTATTTTGAAGTTTAAATAAGTTTCTAATCTTCTTAAATTATGACATTTATTTGTCAAAAATTAGAAATTTCTCGATAAAACGTAAAATTAAAAATATCTATAAAACGGTTTATATGAAATTTGAACATTCATCCCCGAATTGTACATCGCAATTGCGAGTGCCCGGGGTTATGGATCAGTGAAGAGAAAAGATTTCCCGGGTCCGGATACGAGCTCGGTGGCCTAGTGGATAAGGCGCCACGCTAGAGAGGTGGAGACTTGGGTTCGTATCCCAACCGTGGTCAAATCTTTTCTCTTCAAAAATAAAAAAATATATTTAAAAAATATTTATTAACCAAGAATTATTTCATAATTTATATATATATATATATATATATATATATATATATATATATATATATATATATATATATATATATATTATATTATTTATGTATAGGATAGTTTTTTAATGTCCTTTTTTTTTTCTTCTTTTTTTTTTTTTACATAATGTTTGAATTTAATCGCTAAGCTATCTATATTACTTCTTTTCTACATTTTTGCCAGATTTTAACACACAATAGAAAATTTATTAAAAAAAAAAAAAAAAAAAAAAAAAAAAAATACAATTTGTATTTGCATGTGTTTCATTGAAATCTGCGGTTATTCGACTATTTGCCTGTTCCGCCCTTCCTGTGATCCCTTAAACGTCGGATTAGTGAGGTTCTAGCACAAGTGTTTCGAAGTGACTTATGAATATAAAGATTATCTGAAAAAATAAATTCTATTTTTTTTTCTCTAACAAACTAACTGATTAATGGACTGAATGGGTGAGCTGGGTATAAATTAACTCAATGAATATGGATTAAAAGTAAAAAACTATAATATAAAATTTTCATGACATAAAACGCAATTAATGCCTAAGGTAAGGCTTAGGGTAAGGGTAGTTGTCGTGTCCATAAATGCTAACTGTGAAATCAAATCCTTTGCCCCGCTGAGATTTGAAGTGGAAGGTGACGTTTTGGTAGCCGACTCCTCCCTTCAGGATGGACACCTCTCCGCCATCGCCGATTGGCTTTTGGTCGAGAATCTGCATGTAATAAATTGTTCCGTTGGCTCGCTGGTACTTGGCCGGGAATTCTACGTCTTGGGTAACCTTCCTCATGAAGCTGCTTGCCTTCTTGACACGGGAGAAGTAGAGTAACCTGTCAATTAAAATTCAATATTAGTTTAATCCTAGACTTCAATGTATAAGGCTATCGTCTAAAAAAAAATACAGAATATAAAAAAAAATCAAAACAAAAATCAGTGTACAGCCTTGAAGGAAACTCCCCATTTTTACAATGTTCAAACTCGAGTACCGTACGGTTATTAAATTCTTTTGTAAAGAGGGTCTTACTCCTGTGCAAACTAAAGAGCGCTTGGATTGTGAATACGGGCAGTCCTCCCCCTCGTATTCCATATTGAAAGAATCGGCAAAATTATTTAGGTTAGGTAGAGAACGTCTAGATGATGACCCGCGTCCCGGTCACCCTTTGGAAGCTGTCACTTATGAAACAATCCAACTTGTGGAATCTGAATTGCTGTCCGAATGCTGCGACCAAAAACCAAGGAAATAGCAGCCAGGCTGCGGCAAAAACAAGTGTTTTGAGGATCATCAAAAAAGATTTGCATATAAACAAGGTTAGTGCTAAATGGATTCCGAAAATTCTTTCAGCTGCTCAAAAACAGGAACGAGTTCACTGCTGCAATGAATTTTTCTCGCTTTTTCAAAGCAATTTTTCCAAGCAGCAGTGGAAGAACATTTTTTTAACAAAGAAGAAAATTATTTTTTTCATGGTATAGAAACGTTGCCAAAGCGCTATCTCTGATATTTTTCAAGAGGCCACCCTTTGCTGATATGCCCGTAGAGTTTGGCATAAAATATTTTTTATGAACTCAGAATATGATATGGAAACATAGATATGCGTAAGTCTGTGTGTAATGATACGTCATTGACGTAGGAAGGTGATTGTTTAATGAGTCTTAAGCTTTGGACAGGAAAATCTTGATGTTTTGAATGTGTGATGTTCATGCTATTCCGTAAATTCTGGGCCGTACGTCCAGAATGATTTTTATTATGGTGGGTGGCTTCGTGCTGCATGTCCTGCCTATTGTAATCTTCTTTCTTTCATGTCCATACCTATTGAATTCTCGGTTTTTGAGAATCCTCATTATTATTTTCCCTCAAAATCCTTAATTTATCGTCCCATTTGGGGTCCACTATCACCCTGAAAACCTTCCGTTCAAATTTTCCTTTGCATGATTTTCAATGTTGATCGTTGATGTAGAAGTGGATATAAAATTTTCAGTCTCTTGTTAGAGCTTATACGTTGCTATTTCACATGAAGACTTTATCTTATCCTTTAGTAAGTAAGAGAATTACTCTTAAGTATTGAACATTGCTAGTTTGTGTAATTAAAACATCTTAAATGTACTGGGGCAGTTGTCATGCCGAACTGTAAAAGAGACCTTCTGTTGGCCTTGTTGAGTTTTATTTTGAGCCGGTCTCGTAATTTTAAGTTGAAGAGTCAGTGAAGCCTAATATGTCAGAATTGCAGTATAGTCTGGGTATTTTGATATTGCTGTGTAGGGTAAGTGGGTGTGTCGCGTGGGCAAATAATGTATAGAAAAGTTGCAAGAATCTATCTCTGTGGTACAGTACTCCAGCCTTTATTGTTCAGATAAAATTATCCGAGCCTTGTCAAATAGAGAAAATCTGTTAGAAAGAAAAGGGGGATGGAAAAGATATTAAGTGGAAGGAAGGAAATATTTAAGTTTCTAATTATTAAATTGGTAAATACAAGACTGTTGTTTCATCTACGGTTACGAAATAGCGTTCACTTTCAGCCATCTTTGTTTATTCCGAATAACCATTAATTTTTAATTTAATTATTAAGTTTCTATTTGTTTATTTTAGCTCGAAAATATAAATTTGGAATATATTTATATTTTCTCAGTCAGGGAGAAATGAATTTTTTACATAGATTCGTAATGCCTGGGGGGATTATAGTTTTTTCCTTGTACAATCTCCTTGATTAAAATTTTTAGCTTTATAGTGATAATAAAAAAAATATATTGTTTTTTAAGATATAATGGAAGATTCCTTTAATCATATTTTAGATCAAGATCGTAAAAGACATTTATTATACGATAAATTAATCTACCTATGGTAAAATTTATATTAATTTTTTATGACAATCATAAAAGATAAATAAAACATTTTTTCAAGCGTAGTAATATACGTTGTTGTTATATACGCTTTACCGCAGTAAGGCAACAATGCGGTGGCATACGGTAACAATTTTTTTTATATAGATCTCACTGATACTGTCTCAAGGACAATAGTTAATAATCATGTAACGAATTAATTCATAGAATAAGCACAGAAAAAAAAACTTCTACACAAGATATGGAATAAATTTTATTACTGATAATAATAATGAAAAAAAAAGAAAAGAAAAATACAATCTTTTATAGAAATAACAAATTAAGAAACTTGAGTTCAAAGCTGGAGTACGATTTTCATCATAGCATATTCTTAAAAATTTTCGGCCATAATTGAGCTGGAATTAATTGGTAACATGTATCATATATTTATATAATTTTTAAAACCTATTTTTATTGAATAAATACTTTGATCTGCTTTATTCAAGGGAAATGAATGACAATAACGCTGGGACCTACCGCTTAGGAGCTATATTGGTGTGAGTGAAAAATGTCACTTTGCGACTTTTTCTTCACCTTTAATGGATTTGTAAGGTTTATGCAAACATTTTGACAAGCTCCAACTCTGTTGGTGTTCCTCAAATCCAAAATTTGTCTATAAATTTCTTACCAGAAATTTAATGGAAATTATTCTTTTAAATAAAAACTTTATTGCTAGGGCCTACCGTAAAAAAAAGACACGTTTAAAACCCCTATTTCTCTCTTTTGTGTTTGTTTTGAATAATTATTAATTTAAATCATTTGATCCTTTTAGTTCTAAAATGTGAATTGATTAAAAGGATGAAAAAATTGAGAGCGATTTTGAAATGTAATCGACAGTTGATTTCAATGAATCAACTGTTCTGTTATTAAACATGCATCATCTGTTCTAAGAAAACCCAATGTTTTTATATTATGCTATAAAATACTAATCGAGCCACGATACCGTGGGCACGGTACCATTACAGATATTAACAAATAACTAATGTTAATAATTATACAGTCATGTAATAATTAATTAAAAATTACCTTCTGAGTGATTGAAAAGCTAAAATCGTGAAATTAACTGCTTTCTTCTATATTTAGATATGGTCACGCCTCAGCACATTATGGGCTATTATTTTTTATCTATTCCTTTTATTATCTGTCGAAAGTTAACGATAATATCCAAGTAATTACGTTCCGTTTTACAATCACCTTCGCTATCTTCTATTCTTAACAGGTTTCTTCCAAAAATTCATTCCAATGGCGTTTTAAAATTTAAACAAAAAATAAGAAAGATTTTGCTTATAGATGACAGAGTCCAACCAAAGGATTTTTCAATTTTCTGACTTATAGTTACATGCTGATTCCGTTAATTATGTTCACGTCATATGAACTACAATATAATGAGGATTCATAAAAATAACTATGTAATAAAATCAAGGTGTATAAAAAAGAAGAAAAAAAAAAAAGTTAAATTATGCATACGCCCTAAGAATTCATTCCAAATCACAGACCTATATCTTAAAGCATTTAAGATATCTATAAGCATTTTTTTTTTTTTTTTTCACATATCTGAAAGCATTTTTTTAAAATACTGATTTATTTTTTAATTACTCTATTGCATTGTTATTAAGATATTAGGCCTAGGTATTGTGTATGTAGACGTAAACTCCTAAACAATAATGAAACTTTCACCAAAGAAAATAGAAAAAAAATCAATGAGGCGGAATTTTTTGCATGTCAGTGTAGGTTTTTATTTCCAGCCCCATCAGAGTTAAATATTTACTATGAACTGATATTTCGTAGTTCTTCAAGCAAGTATGACTTTTTTCTTAGTGAAATACGCAAGAATTTTGATTATTCTCATGAAACATAGACATAATAACTACAATTTATATAATTTTCAGATTTTTATATGCAGTCTCACCATAGCTATAAAAAGGCAAAATGTACGATTTTTCAAAATATATGATTTTTTTTTTTTAATTCATAAAAAATTGGGTTTTTTTTTTATAAAACAATTAATATTATTTGTGGTTATACTAACAACATATATTGAAGAATAAAATAATATATAAGATTGGATTGACTCTCTATTCGACTTTAAAACAATTTGCAAAAAGTGAAATTGCCATGGATTTTACATTTAATCTGTCCTGTGATTTTCATATAGCATAAAGAAAGATAGCTATAATAAACAAGATGGTTTTTGTTTATCCTTCATAGACAAATACTTTTAAAGTTATGAATGTTCTTGTAAACTTTTACAATCGCAAAATTAGGTGCGAGCAATGAAACAAAAAAGAAAATTGAGTTAAACATTTTAGAAAATTGGTTTTCAAATATTGAGACATAAGGGAGGAAATCTGGAAAGTTTCATTATTTAAAAATGGCCAAGCAACCAATTTATTTATTATTTTGGATCACTTTAAATGGAATGACACACAAGAAAAATCCTACGTAAAACCATATCTGTTCCCTAATATTTCACAAACGATAACCCAAAACGGCTTGGTCAATTTTTGGTCCCAGAAACCACCGTTTCGGTCAGAAAAAGTATTTCTTTTCTTCTGTCTGCCTCTAACCCACAATTTTTTTAACCTTTCTTCACATTAAGTTACCAATAATCTTTCCAAGCTTATGAAAAGAAGGTGGCTATTGGAACGTCTAACGAAGAAATATTGGAGTTTTACTAATAATAATTTTTTTTTTTGCAGATTTCATTGCCATGTCGTTAGAATGAAATGAAAATTACTTCATGCCATATTTTTTTTTTTATATTTAAAAAAATAATTCCTTAGACATCAATATGTGTCTAATGTAAGATTGAAAGAGAAACAGTCAGTCCGGAGATCCACTACAACCTTTTGGTGAGTCTGGCCTTGCGATTCGTTAGTTGTAATATCAGAAGAATCTAGAATTAGAAATTTTAATCATTTTTGTTAAAATGTTAGGTCAGTAGGGGATATTGGGATTCTAGGAATAAATACAATTTCTCAATTCTCTGTACCAGAGAAAATTATAGCCTTAATTATATTGTGAATCATAGTTGTAACCAGGTATGATTGCTTAGATTACGTTGTTGAAGGTCACGTAAAATCATATAAGTTGATAATCCAGATGGACAGAGAATTACTACTCAAATATTAGAAATATACCGGTCAATTTTCAAAATCCTCATGTCGTACCAGATATTTATCGCATTTTAATAACAATTTAATTGAAAATAAGCCAATTTTAAGATCGATAGAACTTTCAAAGTAAATCATAAATTTTTCTATTTTTCCCCCTTTACCCAATCTGCCGGTGTTCTTCAAGGTAGTATCGTAGGCCCCATCCTTTATAAGGTGTATACAGCTGACATCCCACCTCATCCTACCACTGTCCTCACCACTTATACTGATGACACATGGTTATTATCAGTAAACAATGGTCCCTTAATTGTCTCCCAAACACTCCAATCCATATCCTAAACATTCAAGAATTGTGTCAAAAATGGAGAATCCAAACAAATCTCACCAAATAACCTTTACCCTTCGTCGTAAACCTACGACTTATTGCCCTACAGTATTCCTCAATGATATTCCACTAATTCCTGTTGAACAGATCCGCTACCAAGTACTCTACTTGGATAAACGTCTCACTTGGAATCCACATACAAGACTAAAACGACAAGAAACTGCTCGTCGTTACAAACTACTTCAACATTTACTAGACAAACGTTCTGTGATTAGACCTGCTAGGACGTAAGGAGTTGAGCTTTGGGGCTCCATTGAACCATCCAATTTGTCTCGTATCCAATCCTTACAATCCATAATCCTTCGAAAAATTCTAAATGCTTCTTACTTTGTCACTAATAAACCTATCCATAAAGACCTTAATGTTCCATATGTTGCTGAATTAGCTCGAACCAGATACCTATCCTTTCACAGTAAGCTCCATAACCACTCAAAACCATACGTTCCTCAACTTCCCACTCGTGTAGAATTATTATTGAAGTGCTACTGATGAGTAGCTCTTTTCAAGTTTTGACATGCCATTGTAATCGTAATCAACACACTTACTAGATGTACATATTTGTACAGCTGTAAATTTCACTAAATTGATATATAAGAAAAAAAAATTAAGCCCTCGATAACCACTAATATAATATAATTTTTCTTGCAAAATGACGCTCGGCCCCAATCGGTAGATTTCCATACTTCATTGGAATTCACATATTTAATATAATTAATTAAAATCTAACTGGAAATCAGTAAATTTTATTATTTCCTAATCTTTCTTGAACTAAGAAAATGAACTATTTAAAATTCACAAACGATAAATGGCATGTGCTTTTATATAATAGTATACATTATTTAAAGTAATGCAAAGCAAGCTTTAATTATTAACAGATATTCATTTGAACATGTTTTTCTTATCTTCACCTCTGAAAGTGATAAGCAGAAGCTGCTTTAATTTTTTTTTTTTTTTTTTTTTTGCGGAATTTCTTTTTTAATTCCAATAAAGAGTAACCTCCATCATTGGTTAGAATGTTCCTGGTGACGTTACAGTTCCATTCCATGTTTAACAAATTGTTATTTAACTGTGACGAAATTAGCTGACAATTGTCACCTGACCTTGAATCCTTCTTGACAACTAAACAACGACGCGGCTATAACCGCAAGGTGTTCTGACACCCGATTTCTAAAGTTTGTTAATTTTATATTTAGAGTGACTCACAAGGCCATTGAAAGCAATGTATGACTATGGGCTAAGGGAATCTTAAAATTTCTATTTAAATAAATGTAAAAATACTTTACAATATTTTTAATCATTGTGATGAAACTTTTTTTACATTTTTAAATATTAATTTTTCGGTCAAACATGTGCATCAGTCTTGAGTTCATCATTTTACCCATTTTTCACGTATAATTACTAATATGTACAGTTAATTATTAAAAGTACAATTACATGTTTCGTAATTCCCATATTGAAAAACCCTAACATACGCTTCGATTCTATAATACATATTTTTGCTTAGAATCGTACAGAATTGGTAATTTGGAGATGACTTCAAATAAAACGATTTTATCGCTGATACTTTATAGTATGACTAAATCACCATCGCTGTTAGTAAAAACGCAGTAACCACGGAATTAAATATTAAAAAATTATTAATTTTTATCATTAGATTTAAATTTAATTATTTATTTATATTTAAAACAAGTTTTTAAGCCATCTTCTTTTCAGACGTCTCAGAGTTATCGGAAGTTTGTTTCCCAGAATCGAATGGGAATCAAGATGGGAGACTAAAGAATTCAAAAGAGTGCGTACAATGGAAGGATAATTGTCTGGTTTGGTAAAATTCAGCAACATATGGGACACAGAGGTCGTTATAAATGTATTTATTTGTAACATAATAAGGAGCATTGAGTATTTCATAAACATTTAGGATGAAAATAAAAAAACTTGTGAAATTTAATATCGCTTACGCTAGGTTTTCCTCCCAATTAAGAGTACCTACAGGCTGTGATTACCAGGAAGATGTCGCTTTCCGAAATCAAAACACGGATAAGATAACATAAAATAAATTTACTGATTCGAACGGACTTGAACTCACACCTAGGATTCTATTGCCTTTCATACCATCAATTAGCTACCAGCAAAATTATTTACTAGGAATTATATACGACCCACAAAATATCACTATGAAGACAAAAGTATTTAAAATTGCATGTATAAAAGTTACTGATTTTTCGATAAAAAAAATTTTGGATCCGAACATCACCAACAGCGCTAGAGCGATTCGAAAAATACCAAAAATAAAAATATTTAAGCAAAACGTGATATTTTTTCATTCGAACCTATACAGTTCTTAAACGGTTGGTCCTAGCGACAAATTTTGTATATATTAAATATTTTCTATTACAGTTCTAATAGGAAATCGTCCACAAATTTCCGATCTGAGCAACACCAATAGAGCTACAGTGTCAGAAAAGCGTCAATATTTAAAAATACTAAAAATCGTGACTTTTTTTCATTCAAACCAATATAGCTCCTAAGCGAAAGGATCTAGTGACAAATGTTATATAATAATAAATATCCTGCGTCCTGCATTGAATTTATTATCCTCAAATTTTCGATTCGAGCAACACTAATGGAGCTAGGGCGTGTCAAATTGTTACATTTTAACTGTGAGAATAACGGTACCAAACTGTAGTTTGCCTGCACGACGTTTTACGTTTAAAAAAACAAACAAAAAAACTACAGACCCCAGCCAGCAGAAGATATATTGAATTCAAAATGTTTAACATATTCAATTGAAGAATATTTTGTAATTATTAAAAATTTACTGATTTTTGTTTTGTAACTATATTTGTTTCTTTATTTGGGCTTAGCGTCTTTATGTACTCCAACTCGGGCAGGAAGGACGGGCCATCTTATAGATTACCAACATATTCTAACCAGGGCGAGAAGGCAAAAGTTCATTCCGTGAATCCGCCACCAAATAAATTTTAACCTGCCTAAGTGAGATTCGAACCTATAAATAACGCTCCAACTCACTCGCTTTCGTGTCCCTGTTTTGTAACTATATATTAATAAATATTATATTTAAAATATTGTATTGTTTTGAAAATAATCGAAAGACTAGTTTTTGTAATTTTATTTTTTTTCCGTTGTTCCATCGCATTATATTGCGATTTCTAGTACCTAGATTCATTGAGGCGTTAAAAAGTTAGAAGTAAATTTAGAATTATTTAAAAAACCTTAATTTAAATGTTTCGTAATTATTTAAAAATTACAATGAAATCTAAGTACCTATGTTTATAATTTGAAAAATGAGGTATTTTATCCATGCTTATTTTAAACTATCCGCTGAGTCATGATGATACAATTCTTACCTGTCGTAAGCTGTCTTATGCCCCCAGAAGTAGTTGTGACTTGCGTTTTGACTGGAGTTTCCCCAGTATGGGGTACTTCTTGGGTAGCGGCCGTGAGATGGATAATAGTGGGCGGAGTTGTTCCTGTAGGGTACGTAACCTGGACCATTATACGTGCTGTTCCTCGTTCCGTTCCAGAACTTGCTCGGTTGATAGAATCCTTCGGAAGGAATAGACACCAGTAAGATGGCTCCCGCCGTAGCGAGGGCGAGACTGAACAATACCTGCTTCATAGTCGCACAGCTAGCTGACTGACACCTAGCCTAGACCGCCACCTATATATCACCTGCCAACTGATAACGGTCTGAGTCAGCCGCTATAATTCGGGTATTGCTTGTCAGAAGTGTTTACTCTGTGTCTTGGAAATCGTGACGCATAGGTGGTTACTGGAAACTAATCCAGCAGATAATATTAAGATTACAATTAATCTTCAGATCAACATTTGTGTTAAAATATTACTGGTAACATTCTCATACAGGCAAAAAATTTCACCCAATTGGTTGCTTGATTTTCTCGGTTAAAAGTTTCATTTCTCGTAACCGGTTTACGTCCAGATACACTTTAAACAGAACATATGTCTAAAATGGATTAGGATTACTGAAGGATTATAATAAATCCTGTAAATCAAATTATCTTCAAGAAATCTGAATTACTTTTTAATTACTAAAATTAATTAGATTTACTTTAATTTCCCAATGTAGAAATACTAATCGAATGAGCGTTTCGAAAACGAGGCAAATTTGAAATAATTTTACTAGTAATCTATTTGAAGTTCAATTGTTTTTATTCTGATGTTTGTCGGTTAGTTACTGGAAAATTTTAATCTCAAAAGAAAGGACAAAAATCGAAATTGAAATGAAACCAACTGAATAAAAAGCTTTACATAAAAATAAAATAAAAATTCGTTTGTACGTTTTATTATTTTTTGAATAAACATTACATTTTTATTTTTTTTATACATCTTATTTTATCTGAGTCGAGCTAGTGTGTTTATTTTTTGAGTAAGTAATTTTCGACGGTATAATTTTTTTTTTTTTTTTTTTTTTTTTTTTTTTTTTTTTTTTTTTTCCTCTAGCCCCTGTTGGATGATTTCTTGAGTTGGATGGAATTTAGGAATTTCTAGGGATGTTTGGCCTTTTTCTGTACTGGGTACACTGTAAGGCCAACAGGAAGTTTGTGATGATATCTTGATCTGTGGGTTTCAGAAAGAGTATGTTTAGGTGATGGGGCTCACCTAAATCATGTAGTAAAGAAAACTTAAAACTATTTACACTTACGACTTAAAAGAGAAGTGTCTTTATTGTCACATTTTTGACCAGTGGTCAGTGGGTTCTGATTTGCCCGTTGGTATGTCTTGGTTACGGTCCGGTTGTTAGTTGCCAGCGGACCGGTGGTGGCGCTGGTGTCAAGGTTCTGAACAGGGGGTTTGTCAGAAACTGAAGAGAGTCCAGAAACTTGACATGCCGGCGCTGGATGAATTCCGGGACCGTCGGGAGGTTGAAGATCTCGTGTAAGTCTTCTGGCTTCTTTTTCTTCAAGGAAGTCGTTTTTACAATCTTCTTAAGCATTGAGTCCTGGAATCGCTGCAGATGCCGTCTAGTTCCGTCAGAAAGGCGGGTGAGAAGAGGGGCACCATACAGGAGTGCAGGCCTCAACATGCTTTTGTAGATGCACAACTTCAGTCGCAGGGAAAGTGCTGGAGAGGAGAGGAGGTGGTGGAGACGGTAAGATCTTTTCCTCACCTTGCGGTGCGCCCTGTAACAGGGACTGAGAATTTCAGCCCTCTATCCAAAGTGACACCCAAGTAAACGATACAGTTAGAGGGGGCAATGGTGGTGTCTGCCACTCGCAGTGTCTTCGGAAGTGCGGTCTTTTTCCCACGCTGGTGTGAGAATACTACGCAGTCCGTTTTAGCTTGGTTTACTTGGATGTTAAGTGAGTTCAGCCGTTGAGTAATCTCTGTGCAGGCAGTTTCGGCTTGGCGTAGTGCTCTTGTGGGGATCATGCTGCTGCTGGTAATGGCAATATCATCGGCAAAAGCCGCTACTATTGCCCTACCATAGTTTTTGCCAACTACGTCAGCAGTGTAGATGTTGAACAACACCGGAAATAATACTGCTCCTTGTGGCACACCGCAAGTGAGGGGTACTGACTTTGAACAGACATCACGAATCCTCGCAGCGAGACATCTCTCACTGAGAAAGGAGACAATGACTCCGTATAGCTGCTCAGGGCATTCAAGATCTTCCAATTTTCTGCAAAGGATCCCGTGAGATACCGAATCAAACGCCTTCGTGCAGTCTATGGATATAAGCGCTGTTGCAGTGTTCCTGTTGAAGTTTGTGTATGCCTCAGTTTGCAGCTTCATCAGGTTGTGTTCAGTACTGAGACGTGCTTGGGAACCCGTCTGTTCAAACGGAATTACTGAATTCTCCTCGCAAAAGTCACGTAGATAATTGAGAACAATTTTCTCATAGACTTTCCCGAGGTGGGGCAACAGGCTGATTGGTCGGTAGTGTTCTGGCTTGTCTCCTGTCTTAGCCGGCTTGAGGAGTGGAAACAGTATAGCATGCTTCCATTGAACGGGGAAGTATCGCAACCTCAAGCAGGAGTTGTACAGGCTTGTGAGGTGCATCATTCCTTTTCTTGGGAGCTGCTTTAGCAGGACTGTCTGTATCCCATCATATCCAGGAGCTCTGTTTCCTTTTGTTCTTCTTAGAATTGTTTTCAGCTGTTTAGGGCTGATGAACATGAAGTTTTTCTCCTGGGCCATGATCCGGAGAGGCTCGGCATCTATGGTTCTGTTTGTAATATCCTGTCCGTAGTACTCAGCAAGCAGCTCCGCTTGGTCAGTGGGGGTAAGGAGTCGATCTCCATCGTGCAGGCGGATAGTGGATGTTTTCTTTACAGCCGATTTTGTTAACTTCCAGAACTTCCGGTAGTCATCATGGGTCGCCCTCAGCTTGTCCTGCCAATTGGAAGTTTTCCATTTGCGGAGCAGATTTCTGATCTGGGTGCTAAGGGCGTTGAGGGCTATCTTGACGTCTTGGTCTCGGTTTCTGTACCACCTATTTTTGAGTGTTCGCCTGCTTGATATGAGTGCCATGATATGAGGAGGGGGTTTTTGGAGGTGAGGAGGGGAAGGACGGAAGGTAGGCATAGAGGAGTGGGCAGCCTCGAGAATGGTGTTGGTGAAGGTGTTGATGAAATCATCGACTTCATCTTGAGAACGGAGTGGTTGCACCGACGGTAGTCTATGGCAAACTTCGGCTTTGTATTTGCTCCAGTCTGCTTCTTGATATAGGAATTTTTCTGGGGCTGGTTCCTCCCTTCTTCCTTCTAATTCGTAAATCACTGGTCGGTGGTCTGAGGTGATGAATTCAGTCACCGTGCAACCAGTAATTCGATGAGGTTGTCTCGTCAGAAGGAGATCAATGGTAGATGTATATCCATTGGAGTAAGAGCGGTAGGTATGAGTGTCAGGGTGGACCACTGTGAAGGGGGTCTTGACTAACACCCTGCCCGCCACATTTGTCCGTGAATTGTGCCATAGACTATGCCGAGCGTTGAGGTCTCCGATCACCCAGTGGTTGGACTTTGTCCCGCAGGTTTGTAGGAGGTTTTTCAGCTCCACAAGAGAGCCCTGTGGACGCCGATATACCCCTGTGATGAGGGTTGGCTGCCTCATCAACACTTGAACAGTTAAGTGGCTTATGTGTTTGTCCGTGATTGCCAGAGGTACGGGCATCTTCTTCCAGGATATTCCATTGCGGACAGCGATTAGGACTCCTCCATGAGGGTCTTTAGAGCTATCCGTTGCTACGGTATACCCTTGCAGAAACGGTGGTGGTCCGAGCACTCTGTATAATTTTGGTTTTTATTACTAATTTATAGTATAACTCTTGATTAAGAGTTATAGATATTTCAGGAATGAAGTTTAGAGAGAATTTTATTTTTAATCAAGTAATTTCATTGGGTAATCATACAAATTATTTTAAAAATCAAACGCCTCGTTTAAACATAATTATTTATTTATGTATGCATGACAGACACAAAATTCTACCTAATTAATTTATTCATTTTCTCGGCATGAAGTTTCATTCTGATTTAAGTGTTTACATTTAACCAGGGCATATATAACTTATGAGGGTCATTAAAATGAAAATGAAAAACCTAGTAATATAAAAAATAAAATATAACCAATAAACTTAAATTTTACGAAATTTTTAATTATTAAGGTCAATATTCACCTTTTGGGTTTGATGGGGTAGTATTTTTCTTTAACGAATTTTTAGGAGATATGCCCATCTAACAAAAAAAAAAAAAAAAAAAAAAAAAAAAAAAAAAAAATCACATTAATGGATAAAATAATTTGTTTTGTTTTTAAAAATACGACTTATTTTGTTTTAATAATATTTAAAGAATTTTAATACATTTATATACCTTGGTTAAAGTATATGGAGACATGAACATCAAAATCAGAATGAAACTTTAAGCCCAGAAATTTAAAAATATCAATTAGGTGGAAATTTATTGCCTGTCTGTGTTTCATGTTTCATAATGTTTTAAAATGTTAAGAAAAAAAAAAAAAATGTTCATTTTATTTTATTTTTTTCTTTATTAAAGCTGATAGTTCCTTTATAACTTTTTTTTTTTTTTTAAAGGTTTGTAAGCCTAGTATATAATATAATTTTAAATAACTTATTACGCTATAGATTCTTGTTAGTTATAGTAAATTAAATAAAAAAATGCAAATATTACAAAAATAGTGGTAGTTATGTATTTTTTAATTTTTTTATTTTTATACTAACCATAATTTTAAGTTAGATTACAAGCTAAATATAATTATATAAGAATTATAATAAAATATAAATATTAAATTTATCAATACAAATAATTATAGTCAACAGTAATAAAAACATATATCCCGTCATAAAAACTTATTGAAAACACTGTTCTCCTCCAATTATATCGATCTTTAGTTTGTTTTTCAGTGATGTCCCATCAAGCTGTTTTGTAAAACGTCTTTCCATCTTACTTGAGTATTTCACATTTTCTATCTTTCCTCCACATTTTACTTTAAAATGCCTTTGAAGAATATTTCGTGGCATACTTAAATATATTTTGGTAAACGTCATAGTTTCTTGGTTGTATATTTCAGCTACTTATAAAATTAGTTTTTCCTCCTTCTGTTTCAATGTAAAATTCCTGGAGAAGGTGTCTTAACAATTGGAGATGGTCTCCATATATTTAAACCTTCCCAACATTTGCCATGTTTAATAATTCTATCGTTTCATATATCAGATGATATTACAAGTGTACAAAATAAGTGTTTATTATTTATTTGATTAGTTTTTATCAATTTCAATTTATTTGATTAATTCCATTTTTTTGTAAGAATCTAAAAAAATAAATAAATAAAACACACTCAAAAAATAATAAAAGATAAAAATAGAACTGATAATTATAATCATCACAATAAAAAAGTAAAAAAAAAAAAATCATTTAGTCAATCATTACACTATATATAAATCAGTATTATTGATATATTTCTAATAGTTATATTTAATTTAGTTATTTATTTGATTATATACTGATAAATATTTATATTTACGAAGTTGAATTGTTTTGCAAATACGATAACGAGTATACTTTATTTTATTTTTTTATATCCATTTATTGAAATTTACAACTGTAGAAAATATATAAATCAAGTAAATGTATTGACAACGGTAACAATAACAGGTCAAAACTTGAAATGAACTACTCATCAGTAGCACTTCATTAAAAATTCTACACAAGAAGGTCTCTAGGCCATCTTCGTTTCAGACGCCTCGGAGGATTATCAGGAGAGGAGTGGAAAGCAAGTTGAGAAACTAACGGATTTGAGTGGTTGTGGAGTTTGCTATGAAAGGATAGGTATCTGGTTAGGGCTAGATCAGCAACATATGGAACATCAAGGTCTTTATGGATAAGTTTATTGGTGGCAAAGTAAGGAGCATTGAGGATTTTTCGACGGATTTTGGTTTGTAAGGATTGAATACGAGATGAACTGGATGGTTTAGTTGAGCCCCAAAGCTCAACTCCGTACGTCCAAAAAGGTCTAATCACAGTCATGTATATTAGTCTTTTGTAACTAATTGGGAGCTTTGATCGTTTGTCTGGTAAATGTTGAAGTAGTCTGTAACGACGGATAGTTTCTTTATTTTAATTTATATTCAATAATTTCATCCTTCGATATTGGAAATATCAATTCACATAAGGTAATATTACTTAAAGACATATTTTCTACATGAAAGGGATCGGTACGTAAATAAATTTAAAAAAAAAATGTGTATATATATATATTATTTTGAAGCTTTATGGTAGATAGAAATAAAATGAAAAGCGTTTTAGTAAAATAAAAAAAAAAAAGATAAACAGAACTAAGAATAACATTTTCGTTTGAGCTGTATTTGAAAAAAAAAAATTTTAACGGATGATTAATTCTTGAGTATATCCACATTTTATTATTATCTCCTTTCAAATATTTGACATAATGAATCACGTTAATTTTTTTCTCTGTTTCTCGAGTAATTTATTTATTAATTGCTAATAGATCCAGTTAATAAAATATTTCTAAGAAACGCTAGTTACAAAATGTGATTAGATTTTTCAATATGACTATATCGATATAATAAGTATTTTAACAATCAAAGGAGGGGATCTGGAAACAAATTCAAGATATTAAATATGAAATGTGTATTATATGATATATTTATTGACGGTTTTATAAACATTATTAACAAAGAAAACCGTTTTTAATTTTATTGAATCAATTTTGGGAGTTTATAAAATTTTTAAGTTTCTCTAGCTCACATTTCATGAGATTGTTCACGAAATTTATTGTAGTATTAAAATGGATTGAGTAATTTTTTTTGGTCTTTGATATATCAGCCTTAATTTTGGTAATATTTAGAATGACTGTGATTTTCAGAAATGAAATTTAGAGAGGATTTTATTTATAATAAATTTCAAGATTGGATTGATTAATTGCACAGTTAATTTTAAAAAATTAAAATGCCTCAACGTAATCGCTTTTGTTTATTAGTATTCGGGTATGGGATATATGCTTTTATCCTGACAAGCTGAAAGTTTCACTCATTGCTTTTTTTTTTTTTTTTTTTTTTTTTTTTTCTCGACTAAATGTTTGAGTTAAAGGTATTCATGTCCCCAGATTTTAGGATCACGATTCCTATTTGAACAGGCCAAGTTTATTTAAAATATTGATTAAATGAAAGCAATCTGTGTAAAACTTGTAAAAAAAAAAAAAAATAAAATAATAAAATTGAATCATAATTAAATTAAATTTAAAATTTATCATGAATTATTATCGTTTAACATTATAGGAGTATTATCTTTCAATAATTTATTCAAAATAATATCAGGCTAATAATGAACGCCAGTGGTGGATAGAAACCTGATTAATTAAGAAATTCATAAATTCATAACTGCTTGGTATTTTTTTACTAAACTTTTTTAAGGATCTTAATGTCTGTCATATGTCTTAGGTAAAGTACGTATATAGGGACACCTCTAAAAGTAATGAAACCTTTGGTCGATTTCTATTTTTTTTTACAAAATGTATCACTTTCAGTGTATTGCTGTTATTTTTTACGCTTCTTCTTGGTTACATATAGCGGTTGTTCAGTATAACGTCTGTCCTTGGTGAACACCAGATTGTCTTGTTTGTAAAGAACTCGTTACATAAATTATCCGAACCAGGCGAACTGTGTACATAATTTTGTTATTATGTTCTTTCGTCACCTTTAGTCGGTTATTATTCCTATGTGAAGAACAGTGTGGTTCAATGTTTCTCCTTGCTCTTCAAACCTGCAATTCAACTACTTGTGTTACTTTGGCTATTTATGATAGTACACAATTAATGATCAAATGTGCATTAAAATGCTGTATACCTGGACCACATACAATGAATATTAGATAATACATAAATGAAAAAGTTAAAAAAAATATTATGTTAATTAAGATTGGAATTTAAAACCGCTAGGTTGTTACAAAAGTCCTTTTGCGATTTGTTAGTACGAACAGTATCTCAACGGTTCAGTTAAGATGAGTTAACAACGAATGAATATCCTTCCGCCATCCTAAAACAGTCCGAATTTTTTTAAAAAGTGCCCTTTTTAGTCCGCCATCTTAAAACCGTTAAATATTTTAAAACAGTATCCTGGAGGACAACAATGGAGGAAGTTATCCTTCGGATAACTTAAAAAACCGTTAAACCATCAATCCTTAAGGACAAAAAAGCTAATTCTTAGATGAAGAGAGTGGCCAGGACGTCCTTCGGCCTCAAAAAATTGGCAGATCTGTAAAACAGTGTGATTTGCCAGGATCTGACAATTTTTTGAGGCCGAGAATCCTGGCCACTCTCTCCATCCACAATTAGAATTAGCTTTTTCGTCCTTAAGGATTGCTGTGTTATGCTATAAGGAAAGGATCTGACGATTTTTCGAGGCCGAAGAAGGACATCCTTGGCCACTCTCTCCATCCACAATTAGAATTAGCTTTTTCGTCCTTAAGCTGTAAATTTTTAAAATTAACTTTTTAAGATGGCGGACTAAAAAGGACACTGAAAAATATTCGACTATGTAATTGTTTAAACGGCGGAAGGATTTAAAACTATTCAGGGAGGCTAAAGTGGTTGATCTACTCCGCTGTAAATTGCTTCGACTAATATGAAAATATCTAAATTGTATTAAAATTTGAAATACAGATTATGATCGTTATAATAAACCCTTTTATAATCCTAATTCTTTCCATATGCCTGTTTAAAATATATTGGCAACTGTACAATAAAAAAGAACTGTTAGCCGAGAAAATGAAAACAAATATTCAATTAAATTTTATGGTAGTAAGTAGAATAATGTAATAATATAATATAATATAATAATTATAATAAGAAAATAAGAAGGAAAAATGCTTCAAGCAAATGCAAATATGATATTCAAAAACTCAATTTATTCCAGACAGGGAAAAACAATAGATTTTGGATATGTTGGATCTATAATCTACTGCTTTTCACAATTTACATTTTAAAACTAAAAGGATTAAATTACTTAAATTAATCGATAAATTCAATTAGCAATCTAGGTTATTTGAAATAAACAAAGTTGAGAGAATATAGCGGTTTCAAACGTAACTTTTAAAAATTTAAATCAATATATCACCTTAACGGTTGGTCGTTGCGACAAATGTTTAACAAAAAATATTCTCCTTAAAGTTCCGATGATGCAGCTGTCCGAAAATTTTCGATCCAAGCAACACAGACAGAGCTAGAGTGTGTCAAAATGTTACATTTTTAAATGTGAAAAAACGTTACCTAATTGAGGGTGATAAAAAAGGTTACAACGTGATTTTGTAATTCATACAGTGGGACATCATTAAAGGATACTGTAGGAGGATTTATTGGATTTGATGGGATTTATTTTGATTATACATTTTTGACACCATTCTTGAAGGTTATGATATGGGTATTGGAGTGTCTGAGAGGCAATAAAGGGATCATAGTTTACTGATGACACCAAGTGTCATCAGCATACGTGGTGAGGATGGTGGTAGGATGCGTTGGAATGTCAGTTGTATACACCGTATAGAGGATTGGACCTATGATACTTCCTTGAGGATCACCTGCTGATTGGGAAAAGAGGGAGGAACATGAAAAGTTATGATTAACTCTGAAAGTTCCATCACTGAAATAGGAGCGAATAATAAGATGAAACAAATAAAATATAAAATATAAGATTATGTTTTTACTAAGTTAGCGATTAATCTTATTTATATTTTATACTTATCTTGTCTATTGTTCTTTCTTTATGGTTTATTCTCTTGACTCATCACAATCATTGCGTAATAAACGCGTTTATTGAATCATTGTTTGAGATCAACAGACAGGATATTTACGTTACATTTCAGGAAACGTTCATGGTATAATTGTAATAGTTCGTAGAAGGAATCTGATTCACTCTTCGTTAGAAATACTCTGCTTAAACTTTTAAATGATGGAAGATCAATATTGTGAGTTGGCGTTGTTAATGGACTATTTTTAATTTTATAGTCGGTTCAGTGGGAAAATTGCGTTTTAGAAAAAAAACAACTTTTTTTCACAATGATTAACCAATTGATATTCATCTTTGCAATAACCTTAAAACTATGTCCATTAGGCACAGATAAAGATAAAAGAAAACAAAAAAAAAAACATTCTAGTGATACCGATATCCAGAGCAAATATATTTTCCCGGGCCCCTAACTCCTCCCCCTCACAACATCGTTTAAAAAATGCTGCCTATATCCTAAAATTCAGAAATATACTTAACACACGAAGTGTAATGAAACGGTTGTCACAAGAGCTACAGATATATGCTTAGGAAAAATTGAGCTTCTAGCTGTTACGTATATCAAGTACACTGCTTACTTAGTCGTATTTCATTAAGGTTATCAACAAAGTTTTTTACTAAGTTTGATTCATCATAAGCCCGATTTTTTAGCATTCTATCTAATTCTGTCTTTTGGCAATCCTTTTGTCAAAAAGTTTTTTTCATTATTACTGAATAAATATCTACTACTAAAGAACCAACAAAGAATTACATGGACATTCCAAAACATCCATAGACAACATGACCATTACGAAAATACCAGAATATAGCCAGAAAAGGAATCCTGGTCCTAAATTAAAAGATAGCAGGTCCCGATGAGTTCTTGTCTTTATGATAATTGATAGTTATAAGTAAAATTATAACTTAATAAATGTTAATTTGATAAGTTGTATCTTTGAGGACAAAAAAAAAAACATTTCAGTAATATTATATGAGAATATATTCTTTACTGATATATAATAACATACATAAATATTTTGCATTATTTTATTGTTACTTGAGTTGAGTTCCAACGTGGTTTGAGTTTAGTGTGCATTCCATCGAGGTTGATAATATTTGGTTAATACAATATTGGCCAACCGGTAGAATTCCGTCTGGGAGACCAGTTGCTGTATCCAGCTGGATTCCATCTAGGGGGCCAGTTATTTGGTGAATACCCAGTTGAGTTCCGTCTTGGTGGAAAGTTTGTGAATGGTGGATACTCTGTCGACTTCCACCTTGGTAACCGATACGGGCTAGGTGGGTACCAATATGGACTGCGTAAGAGTGGCCTATTAGGTTGCGATGGGTTCACAGTGGAGTTCCTTCTTTGATCCCAATAATTGTGCAGGGCATTCCTAGTTGAATTCCACTGTTGCGTCCAATTAGTATAAGGTATATTACCTGTACTATTCCACCGCGAAATATAGTCTCGTGTAGGTAGATAGGTGGTGTTCCACTTGAAAGGCCAGAGAGGTGCAAAGTTTAGGTGCTCACTGCTGTTCAAGTGTGGTGGCCCTAAAAAGCGAGGATGAGGAGCTATAGAGAGGCCTGCAGCTAGGTACGCTGAGAAAGCGATGAAAGCAACAGACACGGCCCTCATGGCACAGTTATAGACTAAGGAAGATGCTGCTTACAGATGAAATATATATCAGCTGTTATCAGAAAGGAAACAAATTGCAGTTTTTTACCATGTTTTTCCGAGTTACCTAATGGTTATTATGACTCATTGAATTCATGGCCCTCTTCTTACCAAATATTTGATTTAAAAAGATGACGTC
Organism: Euschistus heros; assembly: GCA_003667255.2. Classification (NCBI taxonomy): domain Eukaryota; kingdom Metazoa; phylum Arthropoda; class Insecta; order Hemiptera; family Pentatomidae; genus Euschistus; species Euschistus heros. Next base: position 2,512,734 of record RCWM02000137.1, on the reverse strand, counting down.
TGTATCATATTCGTGGAACAGACATTACAGTTTAAGCAACACGCAATAATACTTATGGTTAGAATATATTTATTTATTTATTTATTTATTAAACCTTTAAACAGAAAATGTAAATCTTCTAATGATTTTGAAGATATATTTTATGAACATATTTGTTCATAGGATGCTGTTGATTCGTAAATGATCCATTTTTATAAATCAAATAGGCTTTATTCCCCTCAAAATATTCCTTATTTCTTATTTTAAATAATTATTACGAACCATTTATGATCTTTATCGACTTTTTAAAAAATAAATTTTCATTGTTTAAAAAGTGATTCAGGTATTTCAAAATGGTTTGTAGAGCAATGCATGTTGAAAAAACCTTCAATTACGATTATTTTATATGTGGCCGTTCTATACTGGTCCCTTTAATTTTCTTCCAGTCAATCAGGATCTTTTATTTCGCTGTTATTTTCTCTGTAAGCTTTCGAGCACTTCTGAGATTTTCATTCGCTAAACTGCGCAGAATATCGTCATCCAAGGAAGAAGTCCTGCCACGAACCTACTTGTCTTCATGGATGAAGTCTTCTTCTCAAAATGTTTTAAACTATAGTTGAACGATGCTCACACTCACACTGTCGTCGACTTTTTGGGGCTGGTGCTGACAGTTTAAACTCGTAAAACGAAATAATATATATATATATATATATATATATATATATATATATATATATATATATATATATATATGTTTAGTAAGGTTATTGAGGTTCAGTCAATTAATAAAACAATTATTTTGGCGACGTTTCGAGACTATATTGTTCTCATAATCATGCCAATGTTAATATGAATATGAATAGACTAACAATTCTAGTACACTACTTACAAATATATATATATATATATATATATATATATATATATATATATATATATATATATATATATATATATATATATATATAAGTTAAGGGCCGAAGCATAGCAGTATCAGCCTTAATCCTATTCTTAACCATGTAAACACAGCAAATACTATAAATGTAGCATTACTGAGCCAATAAAGTTAGTTGATATTCAGTCTATTTAGCGTGCGTTTCTTATTACCTTTCCTTTTTTTTTAAGTTTTATTAGTGATAGTTGCTAAGTGGTGCCGAAACCCGGGAAAACGCGCGGTGGCCTGTTTATTTTCCTCTCAAGGCATCAAGGCAAAACACAATCAGGTGAGAAAAATTGTTCAGGTGAGAAAGATTCTGGAGATGCCGAGTCGCTGAAAGCAACTCTGGTGTGCAGAGTGGAAAGGAGTGTGCTCAATCAGATCCAGGCGGACGAAGAAACCCCATGGCTAATAGTAAAAGAAAGGTTGAAGAAGGCATTTGGAGGGGGTAGGTGGACCCCAGAAGAGGATATCTTCCAAATGTTTAGAGAAGCGAGACAACCTAGGCAGACCACTGGTCAGTATGCAGCGGCGCTTCTGGCACGATTTAATCGTATCACTGAGAAACTAAGAGAGACGATCAGTGTAGCGGAGGCAGAAGCTAGAATAGCGAGTCTACGATACTAAAAGTCCAACTTGCCAGAGAAACCGGGAAGAAGGAAGGTTTGCCGAAAGACCGCACATTCGTCGAATGCGCTCAAGAAATGGTGGACTCCAGCGCGAGGGAAGAGGAAACCCGCATGGAAGTGGAGGAAACGGGCTGGAACAGAGTGACCTATAGGCGATCAGGATTGGGGCCCGCCGGAAACAGGAGAAAGGAGTTCGAATACAAGGCAAAGGATGGTGGTGAGAAAAGATCGGGCTGACCAAGACCAAGAGGCACCGGCAAGAAGGAAGACAGGAAATGCCACGGTTGTGGAAAAACCGGGCATCTAGTAGCTCAATGCCCCCGCACGAAATGCTTCGAGTGCGGGGTAGAAGGCCACATAGCAAGACAATGCCCGTATATGTACCGCAGGAGAGAGGCATCTAGAGGCGAGCCAATGGAGGTTAATACCCAGAAGGTGAGAACCAGGAGGACGGCGGAATCAGTAGGAGCATCCGAAACCTCGGATACCGAAAGGGAAGAGGAAGAATCGATAAGCAGCGGGAGTGAAGGAGAGGGAATCATCAGAGGAGTTAGACGAGGACGAGTGACCGTAAGGTGAAAGGATCGAGTGGAGGCCTGAGGAGAGTGCCAGCAGAGTGGCAGCCGCTTCCTAACTAACTGCAGCATACGGAAGGAGCGTGGCGGTCTGCCGATCATCAGGGTGGAGGGAGTAGTACGCTGCCTGGTGGACACGGGGAGCTCTAACACCATCCTGAGCCGGGAAGCAAAGTTAGGATTAGAGAGGTGGTCAAATTCGGGAGGGAATTTAAGAGTCCACATCATAGGTGAGGTAATGCGAGGGTATGATGGAATACTGGGTTGCGACTTATTCGAGAAAGTAGGGGCGAGTATAAGGAGCAAAAAGGGGCGCTGGACTTTTCGAATAGAATGTAAGAAGTACCGATGCCATGGGAGCTCACGGGAAAGCGAAGTTCGAATAGGGGCGGTGAATAAAGCGGAGGACTGGGAAGTAAGGTTACGTAGGGATTACCGAGATATCTTTCACAGGGAGGGTGAGAAATTAGGGGTAACAGGGGAAACTGTACACGAAATTCCACTTAAAGTGGAACGCATAACGTACGTGAAAGAGAGAAGATACCCGCAGGCATTAAGGGATCATATTAGGAAGGAAATAGAGAATCTTAGGAAGTAAGGGCTTATAATAGACA